>CM030361.1:23291403-23308881 GCA_017893485.1 Hemerocallis citrina | reverse complement strand
ACAAGCAATATGGCCACTGTTGGACCCTCAAGATTCAAAGATCCCCAATTTTTGCAATATATGAAGGATATGAGAGAAAAACGATTATGCTTACATTGCGACAAAAAGTTTGTCAAGGGTCATAGATGAACGAGAAAAACTTTCATGCAGATGATGGCTTATGAGAATAGTACTGTTATGCAAATGGTGGGGTTTTTGGATGATGATGCAGAGGATCAGTTGGATAGTTCAGATGAGTAATTGGAAGGTGAAGCTGTTGAGGATGCAGAGATATCAAAGGACTTGACAAATAGTAAGGTAACTAAAGTTGCAGCTATTTCATTGCGTACCCTTACTGGTAGCACCAGTCTTAGAATGTTCAGAGTTCTTGGCACCATCAAGTCCAAAACTATATGTGCCTTGTTGGATACGGGAGCTACCCATAGTTTTGTAGATGAGCAAATTGTTATAAAAAATCAACTACTAGTTAACAAGAGTGTGCAGCTTGAGGTTACGGTTGCAGGGGGAAAGCAGTTGTAATGCTTAGGGTTGTGTGAAGGAGTGGTCTTTTTGTGTCAAGGAGTACCTATTGTGATTGATTTCTATGTTCTTCCGATGGACACTAGCCAATTAGTTCTGCGGTCGCAATGGATAGAAACTCTCGGAGATGTTGTATGGAATTTGAAGGAAAAGAGGATGCGCTTTCAATTAGATGGAGTAGAAAGAAAATTGCAGGGTCTAGTTCCCTAAGATATTGATTTATCTACCCCAAAAGCTATGTCAAAGACATTGATGCACATCAAGGGGGGGTGGCTATTGCAAATGGTAGGCTCTGCATAGTCGACTGCAATTGAGTTGATCGGAGATGTAAGGACTACACCAGTTGATATAATCAAGGATGTTGATCCAGGTATCCAAGCTATATTGCAGGACTGTAGTTGTGTTCAAAGAGCAGATTGGCTTGCCTCCTCATAGGTCATGTGACCATAAGAACCCTCTTATCCCTGGTTCTGAATCTATTAGTTTGAGACCGTATCGACACCTATGGAAAGAATGAGATCGAAAAGCTTGTACAGGAGGTGCTTGACTCTGGTATTATTCGACACAGTCAAAACCCTTATTCTTCTCATATTGCTATGGTGAAGAAGGCTGACGGTAGTTGGCGCATGTGTATCGACTATTGGGCTTTAAATGAGATTACTGTGAAAGATAAATATCTCATCCCTATCATTGATGAGTTGTTGGATGAACTCTATGGACCAGTGATTTTTAGTAAGCTTGATTTACGGAGTGGATACCATCAAATATGCATGAATGAAGAGGAAGTGCACAAAACAGCTTTTCGAACTCATGAAGACCATTATGAGTTCTTGGTGATGCCTTTTGGGTTAACCAATGCCCCATCTACATTTCAATCTTTGATGAATAACATTTTCAGACCATTCTTGAGGAAATTTGTGTTAGTATTTTTTGATGATATTCTCATCTACAGTGCTAGCTTGGGGGACCATGATCAGCATTTGCGGCAGGTGTTACAAGTGCTCCAAGACCCACAGTTATATGCTAAGAGTAGCAAGTGTCCTTTTGGTGTAGAGAAAGTGAAATATCTTGGTCATGTAGTGTTTTCGCAGGGGGTGGCAGTTGACCCTGGGAAGGTAAGAGCAATCCAAGAATGACCTATTCCAAAGATAGTCAAAGCATTAAGAGAATTTTTGGGCTTGACCAACTATTATATGAAATTTATTGCCAATTATAGTTCATTGGCTTGGCCTTGATGAAATTAACAAAGAATGCGGCTTTCCTGTGGGAGAATGAAGTTCAGCAAGCTTTTGACCAACTCAAGGTAGTGCTAACTTCCCCACCAGTATTAGCTTTGCCAAATTTTCAAATTCCCTTTATGCTTGAATGTGATGCTTGTGGGTCAGGATTGGGGGCAGTATTGATGCAAAATAATCACCATATAGCTTTTCTCAGCCAAGAGCTTAAGGGAAAAAATCAATTGCTCTCTACTTATAAGAAAGAGATGCTTGCAATCTTGCTCGCAGTAGGCAAGTGGAGGCAGTATCTTTTGGGTGGGCCTTTTGTTATTTATATAGATCACAAGCCCTTCAAATACTTGTTAGAGCAAAGAATGTATGCTGAGGCACAACATGTCTGGTTAATCAAATTGCATGGTTATCAGTTTGTTGTGGAGTACAAAAAGGCAGAGACAATGTGGTGGGTGTAGGCTTTCTCGACAGTTTCATGAGGGTTGTGAAGATGAAGCATTAGGTTCCCTTTCTGCCATTTCGATTGTTCAATCTGTTTGGGTGATTCAAGTACAACAACTAGTGTTATTTGATCCCTTTTATGATGAAATTAGAGCACAATTTGATTCCAACAGGGATAATAAGCTTTCCTTAGTAGCAGGGGTTTTCTATTACAAAGGAAGAGTGTTATTAAGTCCTAGTTGCAGTTTGAGACATAAGTTATTGGATGATGTTCATGCTTTTCCTCAAGGGGGTCATATGGGGGTAGACAAAACTTGGCAGATGCTCAAGAAAATAGCTTACTGGAAGGGTATAAGGGCAGATCTGAAAAGCTATATTCGATCATGTGATGTATGTCAAAGGAGTAAGTATCTCAGCACTTCACCTGCAGATTTATTGCAACCACTTCCTATACATGATCACATCTAGGAGGACATAAGTATGGATTTTATAGAGGGTTTGCCAAAGAGTGTTGGATTCACTACTATACTGGTGGAGGTGGATATATTGTCCAAATTTGCACATTTCCTGTCTCCGTCTCATCCTTATACAACGAAGATTGTTGCTGAGATCATCTTCAATCATGTTTTTCAGCTCTATGGAGTTCCAAAAACCGTAGTAAGTGATAGAGATGCCATATTCACAAGCAATTTTTGGAGAGAGTTGTTCGGTTTGCAGGGAACTTCTCTGTGTATGAGTACTGCTTTCCACTCACAATCTGATGGCCAAACGAAGGTGATCAACAGGGTATTAGAAACTTATCTATGTTGTTTTACAGTGCATAGGCCTAATGAATGGGTCAAGTGGCTGACATGGGCTAAGTTTAGCTACAATACCCATGTTCAAAGTTCCTCCAACTTGTCTCCATACCAAGCTGTGTATGGTAAGGCTCCCCCTACGGTATTATCTTACATTCCAAAGACTGCCAGAGTTCAATCAGAGGATGATGAATTGATTAATAGGGATGTGAATTTGAAGATTTTGAAGGACAACTTACTCAGGGCACAAGGTTGAATGAAGGGTAAGGCTGATGAACATTGAGTTGACAAGTTTTTTGCTGCTGGAGATTGGGTTTATCTTAAACTCCAACCATATAGGCAAGTGTCGGTGGGTGGTAAACGTATTCAAAAGTTGTCCTCTCTATATTTTGGGCCTTATTTAGTGGTCGAGAAGATTGGATCGGTTGCTTATCGTTTTTCACTGCTTGAAGGATCTAAAATATATGACATATTTCATGTTTCTCAATTAAAGACCCATGTGAGCAGTACATCTACAGGCACTACATCTCCTACAGCCTTACCTGCATACTTTGTTGAAGCTACACCAATGCCTGCTAAGATTTTGGGCCGACGAAGCGTCCCACGGAAGGGAATTGTCATCACTTAGATCCTTGTACAGTGGGAACATGGTTTAGAGACATAAGGTACCTGGGAGAGCTGTTGGGACATTTACTGGAGGTTTCCAAGGTTTCGGGCGGTGATGGAAGCTTCTTTTGATGGGGGAAGAAATGATCCAAGTCACGGGATTGGATATGTAGCAATTCAATCTTCGTCATTGATGTCTTAGGCTTTGGAGGGAACCTGCAGCGAAGAGGAGAAAGTGTTGTTGCTTGTTTCATATCAGTCCTAGTATGTCACATATTTGCCCTTAGGTGAATAAAGTTCTTTGTTGAGCTTAATTGTAAAAGTGTATGATTTCTTTAATAAAAACCCTCATAAAGTTAGTGTGTACCGCACGTAAGCAACAGCTGTAATAATAAGATTAGTTGGTGGTTGGGGGTGGGGCCCATTCTAACAAAATTCAGTTAGGTTGTTTCATGTCCAGATCCATACGATGCACGTGCTTCATTTTGTATAAAAAGAGCTTCGTTGTAACTCGATCAATCATGAATAGAATTTGCGACATTAGTCCACTGTTCAGCTTCTTCCTCCTCTCTCGTGTCTCTACCTTGGCTTTGCATGTAGATCTTGATGCCGAGGAAACAAGGCGGAGTTTCCAACCACGACGACGGCGGTGGTCTTGGAATACATGGTGTTGATGGGATGTTCCCAGTTTTTTAGAGGCTTGATCAGGTCTGAAAGTAAGCGGTTAGTCTTTTCTTTGTTACCACAAATAGATTGATCTCGAGTTTGGGAAAACTGTTGATTGTTGGTCTGTGTTGATGGGGTTTTTGTTTCAGTAACATCGAAAAAGGGGTTTTTAAGTGTGTTCTCTGGGCCAACAATTCTTTTTCTCTGTTAGTCGTTGATGAATTTGCATGTGATCACGATGAGGCAGTGGACACATAAAATTGTAGTTATATGTTTTACGTGGAAACTAGTAATGAAGCTATAACATACTAGTAATTTACATGTGCGATGCATGTCTTAATAAATGTAGTTTTTTGAAAGTAAAATTTTAGACGTAGTCTGAGTTTGAACCTAAGACCTCCTTTATAATAGTTATGCACATGTGTTGCACGCGTTGATAGATTTACAAATGACAGTAGGATCTTCTCCCATTATAATATTAGAGATTTACACGTGCGATGCACATCTTAATAAATATGGTTTTTAAAATAATAATTCAGAAGTAGTCTGAGTTTGAACCTGAGACGTCATTTACAATAGTTATGCACGTGCGTTGCACGCGTTGATAAATTGACAAATGACAGTAATATCTTCTTCCATTATAATATTAGAGATTAGAGATAAGTACTCCAAAATTTGAGTCCCTCCAAAAACAATCACTAACTTGTATTTGATATTATTGTTATGCGATGCACATTTTGATAAGGGTTGGAGGATTTTCACGTGTGATGTATGTGTTAAGAAATAGTTTTGGAGTTGGACGTGCGTTGCACGTAATTGGAAAAAAAATTTGAAGGAAAATCTACAATTTGTACGTACAATGTACATATTTATAAGTAGAATTTGAGTTTTACGTGCAACATATGTGTATGTTTAGTGTTAAAAAATATTATAAAATTATTTTGCACGTGCGTTGCATGTTTTAAATAGGTGGAATTTTTTTATTTGTTTGTTTTTGTTGTAATTAACAGAAGAGTTAGAGTTGCACGCGCAACGCACGAGCTTGTATGTTGACAAATGACAACCCCAACTCTTCCATTATAATATTAGAGATTAGAGATTAGAGATTAGAGATTTCTTCACAATTAACGTTTTTAAGCACTTACATTTCACAATGTTCTCTCTTTTATGTGCATACATAGTATTTGCAACCAGTTTTACTAGAAGACTCATCTTTAACAATATCGACCTTTTCGCACGCATATTATTATACTAATTACTAAACTTGTCAAACATAATTTAAGCAAAATTTTATCAATATTTTCATTTGGACTAAATTCCTCTGGACTATGATTAATGAAATTACAAGCTGATTTCCCATTTCCTATCGGATCTTTCTTGACTCCAACCCGACCCGGTCACACCTCATCCACACCACATCTCTTCAACAGTAATCCAATCTCAAACGTCCGTATTCTCGTAGTCTAGATTCTACGGTCGTAACTCACCACCATCACATACACGGGCTTTAAAAGTCTTTCCTTCTTCCTCCTCTCAAACAAAAAATCGAAGCAAGAAGAAGGATCCAGAAACCCAGCAAAACCACCGATCGTTCATGGGCTCAAGTGGATCAAACGTCGTAGGTCTGACAACCGTTCACCTCCTTTTTTCTCAATTTTCGTGCTGAATTCTCATTAAGTTTTTATATGCTTCATTTTTTGTTTTAATAGAATATTTGGCTAATTGATCGGCTTAATCTCATGGGTTTCTCTTAATCATCGTTAAAAGTAATTATTAAAGCATTGCTTTGATGCCCATGTAATTTATACATAAAAGGTAGTTGTGTTGCTTTTGGTAGTATGATGGAATTGTGAGAGTTGGGTAAAAACCCTTTTGGGTTTTCTGCATATAGGACTGATTTTGGGGGAGGGTTTGTTGGTATGAAACAGTGCATCATGGGGTGCTTGTCTTTTTTCGGGTATGTTTCGCTTTTTTGATTGGTAAACAATTAGGAGGAGACAGAGGAGTTGATGTAGCTTGGTTGTGTATCGTTGTTGCGTATTTTACGGAGTGAGATAGGAACATAGATAGAAAGAATTTGCACATTCCTATTGTGCTTTTTGATGTGGTAGGTTATGCTACCATTTATTTTGGAAAGACCCAAAATGTGGATGAACTTGGTGGGTCGACCGTGCTGCTGTATTATGCATGATTTTGAGGTCAGGTATTGATTTGTGTGTTTCTGGTAATATTGGAGGTATTTGAAGTATCTGTAAGCAAAATTTCAATCTGATATGTCTGAAATTATGGCTAATTGTAGTGACAATCATTTCCGTTTTAATTTGCATGAGATGCTATCTGAGTTTAGGTTACTTGATACCACATTAAATTTGTCTGACACTCGAAATTTTCTGAAAGTGAGGAATTCTTAGTATCTCTAGTGTATCCATCATGTGATGTTTTCCTTCCAATTGTTTAGGGTGTCGTACAATTACATAGTTCTTCTATGCTCTTCAAGCCTTCAGCTGCCAACTAATCGTTTTAATTCTTAAGAAGAAACCGTACCTGGATCTCACCATTATGTAGGGGTGGTAGACTGATATTCTGCTAATGTGTTCTACACTCAACCCAAATTTTTGGCTATGAATCTCCAAAAACAGATCCATTAGCATACTACGTTTGGATGGACCAAAGAAATAGATTTTCTTTCCTTTTGGATCAAGAAAGATCCCAAGTTCGGTCATCTGAAGTGTATATACCTATATATCTGTTTACTTAATTCGATTCTTGGAGCCAGTATAATTTATAATATTGAGTTATTCAATTTTTCTTTTTCAAACTCGATAAGGAGTTGCCATTGAGATGAATTTACTATATAAACTACGCTACGCATATTTGATCAGCTTTCATTTATATTCCTTAGAAAATGTCAAAAAGATTTGTGCTTTACTTTTGAGGAATACTACTACCTGGGGATGAAGGAGCTGTATGATATTTGGGATAGTGTAAGTGGAGGAGTTCGGCAATAGCCCATTGCCCTCTTTTCACCTTATCATCTCCTCTTAATCCCTTATATAGTATACCTACTGTTAAGGAACTACAGGAGTCAGTAAGATTGGATTGTATTATGCAGTGTTTTTCTAGGTGGTAGGCGATGCGAGCGGTGGAGGTGCCACCTAGCGCCTTACAGCCTCGGCTGTTGACTGGTTTTAATTTGTAATTAATATTAAGGTCATTTCTTCATTTTGTTGTCCTCTTCTAAGTTAATAGCTTTTGCATCGATATTTCCACCAAATAAAAGATCTACGCAGGAAGACCGTCTAATTCTCCGGAAAGGATCAGTTGAAACACCTTAATTGTTTCTTCTAGACCGACATATTTCCCCAGAGAACCGGTAAAGACTTTTGCCACGAGGAAGGGTTGTGATAAGAAACGCTCAATTTTTCGTGCTCTTGCTACAGTTAAACTATATTTTACTTTGTAAGATTGAGAAAATTCATTAAAAAATTAGGAAAAATCATAAAAATTTATGTTAGTACAAAAGAAGCATTATTAACAAGCAAATAATAGAAAACCATTGAAATTCATTACAATCTCAATACACCCGTTTAGTTTGAGCACAAAGGCAATAGGGATGTTCCATCCACTGCCTCTGCCTAGGTGGTCTAGGTAGCCACCTACAAAAACACTGGTATTAGGTTGCTACTTTGCCATTCATGCTTAATATATATTATTTATGTGGTAGGCCTTAGCCGGTCTTTTTGTTTGGTAAGTTTCCTCAATTTGAAAGAGGTGATGTAGCTTGGTTGTGCAGTGCGGTTGAGTATTTGATGGAATGAGATAAGAACATATGTAGAAAGAATTTCCACATTCCTACCATGCTTTTTTGATGTAGTAGGTTATGCTAGCACTTCTTTTGGAAAAAACCAAAATGTGAATGAACCTAGTGTTGTATGGTGTAGGTGGGTCGACAACGCTGTTGTTTTATGGAAATTCGGTTTCAGGGTCTGATATTAATTAGTTAGTGGTAATATTGGAAGTATCTGTAAGCAAAATCACAATCTGATATGTCTGAAACCAAGGCTATAGCCTATGTGTAGCGACAATCATTTTAGTAATTCGTTTTTAATTTGCATGAGATATGAGTTTAGGCTACTTTTTTACGACATTCAATGTGTCTTACACTAGAATAATTTGAAAGTGAGGATTGTGAGTATATCTAACACATCCATCTTATGGTGTTCTCCTCTCAATTTTCAAGGGTGTTGTACAATTACATAGTTCCTCTAAAGCGCTTCAACTACCAACTAATCATTTTAATTTTTAAGAAGAAAATGTTCCTAGATCTCACCATCATGTAGGGGTGGAAATTTAGCATGATATACTGCTAATGCATTCTGCATTCAGCCCAAATTTTTGGCCACGGATCTCCAAAACAGATCCTCTAGCTTATTTAGTTAGGATGGACAATATAAATAATCAAGAAGGATCCAAATTTGATCATATGCAGTGTACACTCTTATATGTCTTTTTCCTTAATTCGATTCTTACTGCCTATATAATCTCTAATACCAAATTATTCAAGATTTCTTTTCCAAACTCAATAAGGAGTTGCCATTGTTATGGATTTTACTACATAAATTATGTTATACATATTTGATCTAATTTATATTTACTAGAAAGTGTAAAAAAAAATGCACTTTACTAATTTAAGATGAGTTTTATGTTTGGGGATATCATTCTACAAACTCAAGTGATTGGTGTGTTTGGTGTGTATGAAATTATAATTAAATTAGACGATCCTTATTTCAGTAACTTAGCTGTCTTGGATCTCCTACTGGACATGTTTTCAAGTTCTCCTGTCGCCCTCCTTCCCCATACCCCCCCCCCCCCCCCCCCCCTTCTCTCTTCTGCCCATGCCGCCATCATGCTTTCTCTCCAAAGGACATGGTTTCGAACATCGGTTGAGACAAACATGATGAAAAACAAACCAAAAGCATCCAATGCTCCACGATGCAAACCCCAGGTCATAGAACTTGTTCATGTTGTGAGCACACCAATGTCGAAGAGTTAACGTGTAGGAGTGTGAGAGAGACAACACAATAAAAAGTACACAAGTGAAGTGCAAGATAGAAATCTGTTTCAAGTGTTTTTATTGTATATATTACTATAGGTTCTTTATTTTTTCATCATTAAATGGATAAAGCCAGGATCCTTCAGCCAAAAGAACAAAAAAAACTCGCAATATAAATTCATACAACAGGTAAACAAGAACTTATCTCAGTCTCACAAAAAACTGATCCTCGTCGTTGCCTTAAAACGGTAAGTTAACTAAAAAAACCATATAAGTGGAGAATCCAAAGAAAACTGCTTGCAGGAGAAGTGAATACCCTAGTGGCCATACAGGACAATAGTTTATCTTTATAATTAAAATATAATATTCTTATAATTTGTTTTCAATGAATTTAAAACATATCTTATAGTGTGTAAGATAAAATTACAGAAGTATAAACAGAATGTTACAAATTAATATAATCTAAGTTGAATGATTCTTTTACGATTTAAATATCTTAGAATTTTACTAATTACTTTTACGCCACAAGAACCAGATACAAAGAAGTGTAATTACACTGAGTGAATAAGCTCTATATTTTTGAGAATAAGCGATACCAACATCAGAAGTGGTTCTGAACCTGAGACCAAACTTTTGAACCATGCGTAACACATAAATTTGTGCATGCATGTTTATACTTTTGATGTGAATAATTAGTCCTATCACCTGCCAGAATGAGCAATTGCCTAATTTTTTTATTGTTCTACGCAAGTTAAATTATGCAACTCTACAATGTTGATTCAAGTTAATGTTTCTCTCTACTGTTCTAACTTAAAAGGTATTCTTTTATTATTTCCATTGGCTTCCATTAACTAATTTAGTAAATATCCAGTGATACAAAATTAAAGTGCTCCAGTTGTACTCTCACACTAGTCACTTTGTACTTGCACTTGGATTTCTAGCTTTCTATTCTCACTCTGCCTATTATAACTTCACCATCTATGCATATTTTTCCATCCTCATCATAAGTGAAACAATTAGCTCGATTGAATTGGTAACAATCCAAAATTTATGGCTTAGAGTCACAGATTAGATAAATCTTACTTGACCAGAATATGAATGAAAAATTTTGCTCACAAAATTTTTGCTTATTTGAGTATGATCCATAAAATACGTAGAGAATATTTGCTCTTATAAAGTGGTGTAATCAATGTATAAAATAGCGCGCTATGAAACTCGAAATAACTCGTTATGTAACCTAACTCTACCAATTCCGCTACAAAGCCCATGTGCATAACCCATTTTCTACATAGCTCTGCGTTTTTTTTTTGTGTAGCTCACGCTATTTGCACATCGTAACTTAACTTAAATAACATGCGCCTACAAATATACCATTTTATTTAACAGTATAGTTGAGGTATAAACACAAGCGACGAACCTTTTTTTTCCTTTCTTTTTCATCGTTTTCTTAACACTAAGACACTCAATCTTGTGAGGACTCCAATTTCTTCAAGTAGTGGCGAAGACTCTAATAACTATATATCCGTTACCAATGAATTTCTTAGTATTTCTTTCTTTTCTTTAATTTTATTTTATTCCAGCTAGCATCCAAACTGTTCAGGGTTTCTCTTATTTTCTTATTCTTTTCTGGTTCTTCATTTCAATCTCACAGTGTTTTTTTTTAAAGTTTGAATTAGGGGTATTTGATTAGAGTCAAGAAAACTAATCTACTACATTCACTTAGCAGTCATGTTCAATTTTATATTCACGTTTATATGTGTTCTTAGTCTTTGTAAGTCTTGATTTTTGAACATTGAAGTCTCATTTTGGTGATATTTATTAGCACTTTTGAGTCTTTGAATTTTTTTATTTATTTTTAAGAAATTATTTAGAATTTTTCAATTTTTTAGTTAATTAATTTTTAAATTTAAAAAAAATCTTCATAGCTTACGCTATGCATTATGTTATTTACGTTTTGTGCTATTGATGACTAGAGCTCTACACTTGCACTACCACTATTTTTAACATTGTTATAAAGGTCTCATTTTGGTGTAGTATTTATCATTATTAGCCTTCAAATATTTTTTTCTCATTTGTAGTAAATTATTTAGAATTTATAAGAATTTTTAGATAATTAATTTTAATTTTTAAAATTTTTAAAAAAATCTTCATAGACCATGACTAAATGATCAAACATGATCCCTAATGACAAGTGTATCCTAGTAACAAAACAGAACCTTCCCTGGATTCACTCTTCTTATTAAATGTTTTATGACTTTATCAGTCTTCTAAAGCTAGAGGCTTTAGAATAAGCAGATATAAAACAGGGTACATAGAGTGTAATTTTATTGATATTCGGAACACAACTGAGGAAGTAGTAAAGCTTGATGGTCAAGAGATACCTAAGAGCGACTGATTCTGATATTTAGGCTCGATTATACAAAGAGATAAGGAGATTTGTGAAGATGTTATACATAGAATCCAAGCAAGGTGGCTTAAGTGGAGGAGTGTCAGTGATGTTTTGTGTGACAAACGTATACCTTTGAAGTTGAAGGAAAAAATTTATAGGATAGCTATTAGACCATCAGTGATGTATGGAGCAAAGTGTTGGGCAACAAAGAAACAACGTGTTCAAAAAATGAGTGTAGCGGAGATGAGGATGCTAAGATGGATGTGCGGTAAAACTGGAAATGATAGAATTAGAAACGAGCATATACGAAACATGCTAAAGGCAGCTCCAATCCAAGATAAGTTCAGAGAGAATTGGCTCAGGTGGTTTGGACATGTCACACGTAGGCCTTGTAGTACCCCCGTAAGAAAGAGTGATTTGACAAGTATTGAGAGTAGAGTTAGGGTAGAGGAAGACCTAAACTAACTTGGGTGAAAACGGTAAGAAAAGATATAATAACTTGTGACCTTGAAGAAGATATTGCGCTAAACTGAGCAGACAGAAAACCAGGATTCATGTAGCCAACCCCAACTAGTTGGGAAAAAGCTTTGTTGTTGTTGTTGCTGTTATCAGTCTTCGGGAAAAAAAGGTTTTTCTTTCATATCATAGTCGTTCTCTATTTGGCAACCTGTTATTTCCAAACTCCACTGTATCCTTGTTTCATCCTAAATGAACATTTAGGCTTCCTTCTATAATTTGTCTCTCTTGTTATCTCTTGAATCAATTCATCCATATGCATCTAGTTGTTTCATGTGATCCTAGGCATAAACGTCTACTTGTATAGATCTGGCACCTACGTTGCAATGACACATGTATTTGGGAGCTGTGTCGTGTCGCATAAATTTGGACAACCAAATTCGACACGACAGTTCATGTTACGGGATAATTTTTCAAAGTCTTCTTCGTATCTCTGAGCCGTGTTGTGATGTGTCCATGCTTCTTAGTCTGGCACCTCAACCAAATTAGGAAAGTCCATAAAAGCTATCGGTACATACCTCTATTTTTTAATTCTACTATGAAAATACATTTAGTAGAAGATTCACCAAGAGAGATTTATTTAATAATGACATAGAAGCATTTATCTAACCCATCAAAACCCTGGATTGAATCATGGGCAAGACTGAGAGAAGACTGCCCTAGGTGGGTTATCGCTTACCTGAATTGGTACTTGCAAAGGTATCAGCCGGTAGTTGAATAAGAAGAAAACAAATTCTAATTAAGCAATTGGTTCTCTAAATCGAAGAACTCGTACATTAAGTCGGTTCTTTCAATGATGAATGAGGAAAACATGAATGCCAAAACAAATACCAAAATTATAAGGCTGAAATCAAACCCGATACCAAGTTTTTGAACCATGCATTAAACGCTTTACCTAAATACCATTTTTTTTTAACAGTGGATAATCTCATTACTGAAATTATTTAAAAGTCATTGCCAGTAACTACGAGAGTCTGGAGTGATAGCATTGGTATCGGGTCCTTCACTACCCGGACCCGGACCCGGACCCGGACTCGGACCTGTGAGGACCGGGTCCGGATCCTATTAAAATATTCCTATCAGTTTGGGTAGGAGCGGGAGTGTGAGCGGCGAGCGGAGGCGGCGAATAAAGAATTCAGAATAGAGGAGAGAAAAAAAGGCATGAGTTTTGAGTTTGGAAGAGGAAGATTTAGAATTGAGCATGAAGGAGGGGAGGAATGAGGATAGAATGTTTATTTTTATGTTTATTTTGGATTTTTTAAAACGGGTCCGGGTCCGAGTCCGAGTCGAGTCTCTTTTGAGCGGATCTGGACCTGAAAGTACAACGGGTCCCATTTTAGGATCCGGATAGGCCAGGTCAGTTCCGGTCCAATGCCGGGTCCCGGTCGGGTCCAGATCGGATCCGAGTTTCGGGTATTTATACCAATGCTAGGAGTGATATAAGTGAAACCAAGTTTGTTCTGAATAACCTAACCGCAGTTAAGGATGTGTGTTTGTGGAGAAGTGACTGGATTGCATTGTTAGCAAGTACTGAAGGATTTTCTTTGGGAGAAAGAACTAGTAATCAACAAGGAAGCACCGATTCGGGTGTGGGGATGCGGTGCGGGGATGCGGCAATTTCCAAAATATAAATATATAAAATAAATATAAATATAATTATAAATATATAATATATAAAATAATTATTTAAATATTGGCTGAATCCCAGCCACATCCCCATCCTACAATTTTTGAAATTGTAGGATGGGGTTGTGGCTGGGATTCAGCCAATATTTAAATAATCATTTTATATATTATATATTTGTATTTATATTTTTGTATAAAAAACCAAAATCATTGTTAATAATCATACATTAACCAAGAAATTTCAGTTTGTACAATCGTAGCATGCAGACATATTATGTATATTTGAGTTCATACAATCACAGCAAACAAGCAAACAAGCAAGCAAAAAAAAAGGAAGCAAAAATGATTAATTAAGGTTGTACGGACTTTTTTTGGGGTCATACAATCACAACAGGAAGCAATAAAGCAATAAAGGATTAATTAAGGATTAATTATGGTCATACAATCACAATAGGAAGCAAAAACTATATTGATAATTTCCTCATAAGTGAAGTATGTGCACCAATCACAAAGCAAGTATAATGGTAGATATTGGCAAGAGGAAGGAACATGAAGCAACAAAGTTTAATGGTGGATTACCGGAGAGAGAAGGCAGCGACGTTGAAGAGTGGAGTCGGCAGGTGGAGGAATCGGCAGAGTCAACAACGGAGAAAATGAGGAATCGACAGCGACGAGTGGAGAAGCAGAGTCGATAGCGAAGAGTGGAGAGGAGAGATGAGGAGTTGACGACGGCGAAAGAGGGGATTAGGGTTTTGATCGGGATTTGGGGATTTAGGGTTCTTAAGAGAGGGGAGAGAACACGTCAGATTTATAGAGAGTGGGGTTTAGGGTTTTTTTTATTAGCAAAGGCCCTTGCCGCACCCGAATCGCACCCTAGCTGCACCCATTTAAATTTTTATTATAAAATAATGGGACACGCACCCCGCCGCACCCCGTGCGTGTCCCGCCGCACCCCTGCCGCACCTGAGTCCGATACGAGTCTGACTCGGGTGCGAGAGCCTCCGTAAAGAGTCCGTGCTTCCAAGGTGATCAACCATGCTACCGTTATTAATTAGACTGGGTATCTTTACACGTATACCTGCTATTAATATCATTGTTATTCATATACTTCGGAACTTAATTTGAAAGCCATATTTGTACACGGGACCCAACACGATCATCCGGGGGAACAAGAATTGGGGATCGGATGCGGGCGAAATTCCCTTAATTGCTGAGATGTTCAGCCCCCCCTCTCTTCTTTCCCTCTTTTCTAGTGGGGGTCCATGTGCATTTGTATGTGATTAAAAAAATGGTAACATTTCATTTTTTCCTGCCTTTCTTTGCAGTTCCTCGGAACTTCAGATTACTAGAAGAACTTGAAAGAGGAGAGAAGGGCATTGGAGATGGGACTGTTAGCTATGGAATGGATGACAGCGATGACATCTACATGCGTTCATGGACTGGCACAATAATTGGCCCACACAATGTACTAAATAGAAATAAATAATTATCATCTGTCTCACAGCCTCAATTTTTATAGTATTTACTATTGTTCTTATATTGGTTCCTATCTTTATCTTTTACAGTCTGTTCATGAGGGCCGGATCTACCAACTGAAGTTGTTTTGCGACAAAGACTATCCGGAGAAACCACCAGGTGTTTGGTTTTACTCTCGGATAAACCTGACCTGTGTTAATCCTGACACTGGAGTGGTAATATTTAGTAGCTACAATTACATCACAGTGTTTTTCTGTGAATCTCTTTTGAGTGCTTTCACGTATTAAATGGGTAATTGAAAGTTCTATTGGACTAATGCAGGTAGATCCGAAGAAGTTTGGGTTGTTGGCGAATTGGAAAAGGGAGTACACAATGGAGCATATACTGACTCAATTGAAGAAGGAAATGGCTGCACCGCACAATCGGAAGCTATCCCAACCCCCAGAAGGCACTTTCTTCTAGATCTTTTCATGTTGATTGATTGTGTGCTAGTGTGCACCTCTATGAGACTGACAATCATGTGTGTCGAATTTTTTTCATGATTCATGTAACTGGTGAAATGTGGTGGTGTGGTATGAGAACGGCTTAATTGCTAAGTATAGCTATGTTGGTAACTGTTGTCATGTTTTGTTTTCTGAGCTATATAAGAGAAACTAGAGCGTAACGTATAATTCCCATAGGTTCAAGTTTCCGTTAACTAAGATCCTTAAATGTTAGAAAATATTTTCCTTGGAAATTGCCTTCATCTGGTAGATGATTGGTGTCTTGCTAATTGTTGGGTGACTAACTGTGGATAGTTTAAGGTTGTCAACTGCGGAGTGCATGATTCATTTCAGTAATTTTCTCATTCTTGTTCCTTGAGGATCAAAAATCTTAACATTTTCTTTAAGTGCTGAAACTTGCGAAGGCATAATTCTTTGTTGTGCTGTACATTTGTTTCATTTGTTACATTTGTGATGCGACTCCACTTTAGTTCTTCGGTGGCTTTGCTTCTGATGGATATTAGATACTTCGCTGCTGCTTTGATGATGATTCTTCCAGAGTTACACTGTCATGTTGCTGCTCTGATAACCTTATATGGTTCTTTATTTGCTGCTGATGATTGTTTGTTTCTTTCAGTGGCGATTTTCTGTGTTTGTTTAATGGAGCTGATTGTTCTTACTTGTATTATGCCTGCCTATCATTTGAATCTGTATTTCTGGTTTCGCAGCTCCAGTTACCTTCCTTCTCTGTAATTATGTACAGAGATCTACGTTATTTTTTTTTAAATTTTTTTTTTTTCTGAAAAGAAAAAACTTTGAATTCACCAATACATTCATTACCTTTCAGGAAAATCTATTACTCAAGAGAGAGAAGCTCTCCAAACAAACCCCCCCTCCCCTCCCCCTCCCCTCCCCCTCCCACCAAAAAAAAAAAAGCCAGATCGGGGAGGGGGAGGACTCCCTCGCCACCTTCTCCTCCTCCTCCTTTCCCCTCCTCAACTCTTCACCCCGTCACCGGAGCGGAGGTGAGCTCGTCGGAATCTCCGACGTGGTGTTTATATGTGGATTCTCTTGGGTTTGTGATGGATAGAGGCGGATGGCGCCGCAAAGAGGATCGACGGCAAGGTGGCCGGCGTCGAGGGTGGGGCTGCGCCTTTTGGAGCGGCGGAGACTATGCGAGCTAGATTGGAGTTCGCCGGGGGGAGTTGACGACATCGGGGACGAGCCGGCGTTTCGAGGCTGCCATAGAGGGGCCAGCCTTGGGTGTTGGCGTCCAGGGTCGGAGCTAACTTGGTGGGTGCTCGTCGACAGTTATGACAGTATTGGAACTTCTGTAGACAGCCGGATTTGACGCCATCGGAAAATGGCATCATGGTGGGATGGCCTGGGAGAGGTGGACGACAGCAACGTCGTCAGGGAACAGATGAGGGTTGCCGGCAGTAGACGAAGCGTATGATGGTGTCGGGGTGAGATTTTGGAAGGAGGAGGGATATTTTGGGAATATTTTGAATTTCAAAATTTAGAGCATTTCCAACCACGTTAGCTATTTTGGCTAACTAAAATAGCCAAAATGGATAACAAATGGATAATTTGGCTAGCGAAAAAAGTCTCAACTTCAACCATGTTATCTATTTTGAATAACCATTAATAATTTAAAGTCAAAAATTAAATAAAAAAA